>JAAEAF010000136.1:0-16422 GCA_011037195.1 Triatoma infestans | reverse complement strand
AGTTGATAACATCTTCTCATTAAGACAAATGAATGAAAAAGCACATGAGTATAATGTTAGCCTGCATCATTTATTTGTAGATCTAAAACAGGCATATGACAGTGTAGAGAGGTCTAAGATTTTTAAAGATATGGTACAATTTGGAATACCCAAGAAATTAATTCGCCTGTGTCGAATGACTCTCCAAGGTACCAAGTGTCGGGTTAAAGTACGGAATAGCCTGACTAATGAATTCACTGTAGGCTGTGGCATAAGGCAAGGTGACCCACTAGCTCCAATCATTTTTAACTTTGTAATGGAAGGTGTGATGAGGAACATCCGCACGAACACAGGAGGGACGATATGCAACCGGCTAACTCAGCAAATGGCCTACGCCGATGACGTGGTCATTTCATCCAGAACATTTGTTGAAGAATTTGATAAGGGAGCGAGTAGTCGGGGGCTTAAAATAAATGACCTTAAAACCGCGTACGTGAGAATGTCGCTGGAATCTCCTAGAAGAGGACAATCAACGATAAAGTTTCTTCAGCATGAATTTCCGGTCAACAAGAATTTAAATATCTTGGGACGTTATTTACTGCAGATAATGACATGGTAACAGAAATAAAAGCAAGGATTGCTGCAGGGAATCGTTGTTACTATGCAGGCCAGAAGGTTTTAAATTTCAACACACCCCCTCTTAGTATGAGAGTGTTAGTGTATAAGACCATAATACGACCGATAGTCATGTATGGCAGCGAAGCGTGGGTCCTCACAAAAGCGAGTGAGAGACTTCTCAACGTGTGGGAAAGGAAGATATTAAGGAAAATATATGGTCCGAAGTGGGTTAACGGTGAAATTAAAATTTTGAGCAACTCTGAAATTAGAGAAAAGTATAGCCAGCCGGATATAGTTGCTACTGTTAAAAAGAATAGGTTGAGATGGTTGGGTCATGTGGAGAGGATGGGTATAGGAAGAGTTCCAAAAAAAATGTTATATGGCAAGATTGGGGGAATGAGAAAGAAAGGAAGGCCACGTATGAGGTGGCTGGAGGACGTAGAGGAGGATTGGAGTCAAAAGATGGAGGAGGGAGGCAGTTGATAGAGAAGAATGTGGGAGCATTGTTGAGCAAGCCTTGGTCCTCAATGGACCGTAGCGCTAGGACGAAGAAGTATTTGCTATCCGCCTTCGTCCATGAACGAATAGTTGAACGTTAAGCCCGCCTGCAAAAAAATAGGCATTACTTTACTTACTTTACATGGGAAGGGATTAGCTCATTGGTAGTGCTGATGAGAGAAAGTCATGTAGAATGTTTCTGACAAAATTTTTTGTTAAAATTTGATGCTGTTCAGTATTTCGATCTAGGAAAAATAGGACAGTAAATCACAAAAAGAGGAAGCAATCTTATTTTATGCCTTTCATCTCTCGCTCTCTCTCTTAATGCTCACTTTGGCTCTATTTCACCCTAATCTTACCGGGAAAGAAAGCAAACATATCAGACAAAAATGATCTTTTCTCTTTATGTATTACTTAGTATATTCCGAACACTAAATTGAGCATTGAACACTAAATTTTATGATACATTTAAAAAAAGAAAAATTGCATTCCGTACATCTGTGTGTGATAGAATTGAAAGGAAAATTTGGAATACAAAAATAAAATTCAACTGGATATTCTTTTCCCTTCATCCGAGAATATAATCTAGAGTATGGTTGAGAGACAGTTCATTGTGTGACCGAAGTACATATAAGACGCTAGATAGACCTGGAATTGATAAATGGGGCAAGTGCGTGTGACAGACTTACCTTCTCCTTACTCTAGGCAACGAGTACGATTATGAGACAGTACTCGTGTGTGTGTGTACATACGAAACATGAATAATGAGATTAGTGAAAGTTTTACCGGCCGGTTATCGTGTTACCGATTTTTACCTTTTTTCTTCGTTCAAGGCCTTTTCCAATAAATTGCAATAAATTTCAATAATTTTCTTATAGAGCAAATATTTTCTTGTATATTATATGTATATGTATATAAGGGACGGGAATAGCTAGTGGTTAGCGTACTGGACTTCCACGCGGGAAAACCCGGGTTCGAATCAGCCGTACTAACCTTAAATTTTCTCTTCCTACAAGCCTCTACAGCTTACTGTCCGGTGATGGACAGTGTTGTCTATAACGAGAGAAGACTGTCCGGAGCCCGGCAGTGCACTGAAAAGGCTCCGGGCGCAAATGACCATATATGTTGCCTTAAATTAAAAAAAAAAAAAAAAAAAAAACTTCACACATAGAGTTCAGGGTTGGAACATTTGAAATGTCAGATGAAATATTTTGTTGATGAAACACTCACACGACTTTCTTTTACTGCAGTTAATACAATTATTTCGACTCCCTTGAGGGCAAAGTCGGTGTTGACCCAGCATCGTGATAAAAAGTGGGAAGTACAGTTAGTAGCGCCCTAGGTATCGAAGGCTGGAACTAAATGGCGAAGGAACTGCGGCTTGCTTACCACATGCCCCCATATTCAAATCGCCGTCTGGCAAGCCTTGGCCCTCCATGGGCTGTTGCGCCATAGGGGGGGGGGGGTAATACAGTTATAAATTGAAAGTTTATTTTTAATTTGAATTTTTTTTTTTTCAGTACTCCAACATAAATATGTGGATGGGTCCACAATCTGATATTTTATCCGTCTAGCTTGATGTATATTTCTAATATTCCTGACCCAGTTTTGAGTTTTTATCCATCGTCCGCGTAAATGTTATCAAGTTTTATTTCAACGTAAAGCTTCTGTTACACACTACAAGTGAATGAGTGTAGTGTGTCAATACGTTATTATTTTCATTTATAGCCGCTAGATTCCGGGTTACTTAGAATTGAATAATAATATTTTTGTTTACTTTTGATTACAAAAAGTTAAATCTGTATTTATTTTTTTTTCATTTGTGATTAAAAAGTATAACTTTTATTCACTACATTTGATTCAATAATTCGTACATTATAATATGGTTGCAGAAAACAATTATTGCTAAAAGGTGATTTTTAAACTATCAGATTAAGAGCGAATTAAAAGTGTTCCAGGGTTGGCAAACGGTATTGTTACTAATTTCTGACTCAGATCACTATTAATGGATCAGAGATATTTTCTGTGACTAGTTGAGTGTATCAACTAAATTTGCTGTATGCAAGTCTTTGTTATCATATTGTTTTGACAAAATACATTCTGAACGTCTTGGTCATCGACGTTGGTCGATGACCAAGAAAAGAAGCAAGTTATCATGGAACTTTCCAGCTCGGCAGAACCAATCACAACTACTACTAATGGAAGTTGCAAAGGTGTCGAAGAGAAAAAGAAAGGCAACATTCCAGTTCGAATGTCTTTAAAAAGGCGCTAAAATCAATGATGTGCAAAATAGAAGTCAACAAACAGGAATGTTTATTTCGAAATTTAAGATATAATAGTTAATAGTGAACAAACCTAACTTCATTTCTGATCGTAATCTTAATAATGGTTTGTTCCATAAACGAAGTTCTATAAATTTTGTAAAGTCTATGTAATTTAGGTATTCTTGTAGAGTCATTTGATGTAGAACTTACCGTTAACTTGGTAAATTGTTTATTTATTTAATGGAGTTATTTAAAGAAGTAAAAGGAATGTTAATGAATAAAATTAAAGTAAATAGGGAAGTTTTAGTGAAAATCAGTGAATAGCCGTTAGGACAAGTTGGAAGAAACAAGAACATCGAAGACAAAGTGGTGAATGTGTGAGAAAGGTGGACTGTGTGAGTTAGGTTAGTGTGGCATCGTCAATCACTGTACGGTCATTAGTATTTATTGTGGGTGGCTGTGTTAGGAGCAGTAGCTGCGCAACGTGAAGTTAGCACGCTGCCGGCGGCACACTATGCCGGGGGGAATGGGAACCTACCCGGCACAACAACTAGACAGAGCACCCCCTACGATCAATATCTTCGTCTTGCCTTCCCTGTTTCTCTCCCCTTCTCCACCCCTGGCTCACGCAAACTACCGGGACATTCCACCTTTCCCCTATTCTCTCTTTCCATTCACTGCCTCGCTCTTACTCTTCTTTGGCTTTTTAATACCTCTTCTTCCTGAGCGGCCGCATCTTACCGGAGGGAATCCTTTCAAATCTGACATTCAATTTCCTTATTAGGAACGAGTCCCCCTTTTTGCAACCTCTCCCGCTCTATAAGACTTGCTATTGCTCCTTTTTGCTAGTGCTTCAAACTCCAGTAATACCAACACCGTATTTTTCCTTCATGTAATAAAAGGAAGTGTGTAATCTAAAAATGGAACCTTCAACGTCTATAGAAATTCCTCGTTTACTTAGATTTTCTAATTCAGATTTTTTTATATATTATATATTTCATAGCAACATCATTTCTGTATTTCCTTCTATATACTATTATTTTCTAAAAAAATATATTGACTTTCATATTGGTCTTTTCAACTAAAAAAATAAAACAAACTTCAGTGAAAATCAGTGAATAGCCGTTAGGACAAGTTAGAAGAAACAAGAACATCGAAGACAAAGTGGTGAATGTGTGAGCAAGGTGGACTGTGTGAGAAAGGTGCTCAACTGTTTTACCTTCCTGGCTATTGTTTCTCAATTACGTATAAGGCAGATATCTGGATGGATCTTTGTCTTGAGGAAGGTACTACCGAAGCCTAATGCAAATGCTTTCCAATACGCCTTCCAATGCCTTCCAATACGCTCGCTGGATTGAGATAAATTGTAACATAAAGCAAATGTTCAGTACCCATGAAGAAACTTAATGCCATGCTTACGACAAACCATTGCCCGGACTCGAATCGAAAATCTGATTTTTTACAATTAAATTAACTCATAATATGGTAGGTAGTTGGTGGTAGCTCTATGTTTTGAATTGCAAATAAAAGAGTGGTAAATAATCTATCTCCCCATAGATCTACTAATAATATTTATCATTAACAGTTTATAATTGATTGCTTTGCTAACCAAATTCGATCTGAATGGGAGCATCAGTTTCGCAGCAGCAATCTTTTAAATAAATAAAGTTTTTGTTTTAATTTTAAAGCTTAATATTGCTGCGATATACACTGCATATGTTTGTTCTAGTTTATAATAAGTTTGGTATATTATAAGCATATGAAGTTGGTATAAATGTAAGGAGAAACTGGTGGTGCTATGTGTAAAGTGGTTTGAGGCTATCTCCTTTTGTGTGTGTTTACATCGACAAACTAAATAACTACTTCCTTCTTCGTCAAGTAAGCAACACAGCTTGAACATTAGTAGTGTTGCGTCATTTCTCCCACTTGTGTGTCTCTTAACGCTTCTACTAAAGCTGCAGAGCTAACTTGTCTCCAATTCTCTCTTTATTCTCTTCCACATATTATCTTCCTGGCATATATATATATATATATATATATATATATAATATATATATCCACTCAAAGACATACACAAACTGGCACAACCACACAAAATCACATTCTTAGTTGCTTTTCTCTCTACACTTTTAAAGTCAAGACACTTCTAAGTCTTTTAAGCTTTTGTTTTAACTCTTGTCTTTTCTAGTTTTATTTTGAATCCTTAAACTTCCTTGCCTACTTAACAGCCCTACCCACTTTTGGAATATAAAGTTCTCTTTAAGAGAGCCAAAAAACCACTTCTCTCTTGCTGCCAATATTCTTACTCCTTTACTATAAAAGAATTCGACACTTTGTTTTTCAAATTTATTATAAAAAACCAAACTTTTTACTAAAGATAACGTGATTTAATTACAAATGGTATTATAAAAAGAGCAATGGTATTCTTTTTCGTTAGTTGAACGTCAAATATTCTTGGAAGAGCATTTATGAACCCAGGTTTTCCTAATTATCATATTTATTATTATTATTATTACTATTAATTAACGTTTCAAATAAAAGTGATTCGAGAAATTTTCACTGATTAATCGATTTTCTTTAAATTTAGGATTCTATTAGAGTTTCTAATGTGTATTAATATTATTTAGTAGGCAAAACCATACATTATACTGAAATGGTATTTTGGAGGAAATCATGAAGCTACTGTTCCCCCCAAAAAACGGAAGGATACTACAATTGGCTAACGTTTCTAACAATGCCAATCAATTGGCAGTATGCTTCTTAAACTATCACGGATATTGGAAATTTAAGAAAGACAAGAACTTTAAAATTTCTTTGTAAGCCCAATCGTAAAGTATTCGATACTCAGTGAGTAAGAATTGCAACTATAATTTGTAAATAATTTTATTTATAATGGAAAAATATCCGAATAGTAAAATTTTTGTACGTATTGTAACTATTTTCACTTTGGAACTTTTTTTTACTTTAGGAATCAGCTCAATGGTTTCATGTTGAACTTGTACGCCGCGGAGATGTTTGGTTCGCGTCCAGAAATGCTGCCCTTAGATTAGCTCCCTCCCCCCGTTGATGTCACTATTTTCTGTACGTCAGAACACTGCCACTCGTACACTCGTTGCAGACAACACTGCCCATCACCGGACAGTGAGCTGTAGAGGCTTTTAATTAGCATTGTCCTATAAGCAGAAGCTAATCTGCATTATTTGTCCAAGAAACATCCAGTTTTTACAATTCAATAATTCTATTGTATTATCTAAACTAAAAATGGAAGAATTAAGCCAAACTCATGAGGAATTCTCCCAGAATGGGACAGACGGCCACAAAAAAAAAAAAAAAAAAATGAAACAGATCCTTTCGTTTCACCTGCAGATTATATAAACTACTATAATAAACCCATATTTTTGAAATGTTTAAAATTGAAATTCTAAGAGATTTTTTTTGAGCCTAGAAATCCACCCATAGAGTTTGTAAAATCTGTTCATGTAGATAAGATTTTACCTTTTATAATGCAGAGGTATTAATCGTTTTTAATTCTTACATAAACTGGTTGTAAATTTGATCTTGCAAGAACTTCCTAATTGCATTAAAACACGATTTTCCACAAGTTAGTATCAGAGTAATTATTTATGTTTAAATGGGAAAAAATCTAGATTATAGTTTTGAGCTAAATTTTGAATTTCTTTATGCTAAAAATAAAATTCCTTTTTTTTTAATTTTGCAAAGCTTAGGGCATCTATTTTGTGGAAGTTGTAAAATCTTCCTCAGGCTTTGGTCTAGTGGCTAGCGCACTTGCCTTTCGTGCGAGAATTCAGGGTTCGATTCCCGTGAGGGGAAAGTCGGTGTTGACCCAGCATCGTGATGAAAACTGGGAAGCTATAGTTAGTAGCGCCCTAGGTCGTGAAGGGCGGTTCTAAACGGCGTGGGAATTGCGGCGTGCTTACTATACGCTCCCCTATTCAAATCGCCGTCTAGCAAGCCTTGGCTCTTCACGGGCTGTTGCGCCATAGGGTTTATTTATTTATTTTTTTTTTTTTTTAACTTAAATTAAATAACTGAAGATGCTACTTGATGTTGCTGTAGAAAATGAATTAAAGTTTAGTATCAAAATGAATGGAAGGATGATGACGTATAATAAACTGGTCACTTAAAAAATTTTTTAATAAAGAAATACTAAAGTTTGTTTATACCTGCTGTTAACACTGACCGTCCCCCTTACTTGACAGCTATAGCACATTATGGATCTCAAAATATTTATTTTTATAGGGCACAATATTATGTAATTACATAATGTTCTCCAAATGTTCATAAATGTTTTTAATAATTTTTAACGTATTTACACAAATTTGTCTGTATATTTTGATAATTTTTTTTCCAAATGGGCGTATTATTAAGATTTTTATTGCATATAAATCCGGGGAATCCTAGTTGTAATACAGTGCAGTATGTAAACTTATTTATAGTTATTAGATTTAATGTATACAGCACTCATGATACATAATTGATATTATCTTCCTCTAGTTGTATTATTAAAACAACATTAACATAAAATTTGCACATATTTCTAGCTTATTAAAGGGCAATGAAATATGTGTATCCCATTTGTATTCATTTCTAGGTGAATATATTAACAAAATGAATGCACAGATTAATATTATTTAATGTGAATGAATAACAGTTATTAATAAATAATTTTCTATTATGTTTTGTGAATAAAAAATATTTTTTATAAATGTTAATACTCTAAATTTCCCACTTTGTTGAGGTTTACTAATTTTACTTTCGCTTACCGCTTTTTAAAAAATATATTGATCGAGTCAGATTTTTAAGCTTCGCAATTCACCGGAAATATATAGGAATATGTATATATTGTGAGATCAAATGAGTTTCAAAAAATGGATTATAGAAAATAACTTCTCCTTTTCTCTCTCTCTCTCTCGTGTGTATTCTTGTTTCTATTTAAGTGAACAGATAATGAAAAAATTAAAAATATGGCTGAGAAGGAACTAATCCTTTTTTCTGGCGTATTAACATCTGAGGTTATAATAGATCCATCCACAGCAAAGAGAATGCAGCCACAGCAGAGGGAAGAGAGGCCCTCTCTGGTTAACAGAGACTACTCTCTGACTTAGGCAGGCTAGAGTGGGAGAACCTGTGTATATAAGCCAGTGGGAATCTATCTAAAAGGATCTATCATATACAACCATACAACTGTACACCAGTCGTCGCATCGTGTCATATCTCTACACTCACCATTTATTCTATCGTTTTCATTATAAAGTCCAGTGAAGTTAGTGTAAACTTAGCTACATTATATTGGTGTCTTCATATCTTGTTCATTTAATCAAACCTAATTTCTCTCCTCAACAACCCCATTATATTTTTATTTTTTTTAAAGAAAAAAGCACTAATATAATGTAGCTAAGCTTACACTAACTGCACTGGACTTTATAATGAAAATGATAGAATGAATGGTGAGAGTAGAGATATGACACGATGCGACGACTAGTGTACAGTTGTATATGATAGATCCCTTTAGTTAGATTCCCACTGGCTTATATATAAAGGTTCTCCCACTGTAGCCTGCCTAAGTCAGAGAGTAGTCTCTGTTAACCAGAGAGGGCCTCTCTTCCCTCTGCTGTGGCTGCATTCTCTTTACTGTGGATGGATGCTATTATAGAGGTCATTAGCACCCCTCAGTTAGTTTTCGTTCTCGAATCAGTTCGCACGAGCACTAATCCTTGTTATATTATTCTTTGCAAAGTAATTGTGGAGAATGGTTGACGACTTCTCAGAACAATTTTTAGAATCCAAACTTCAACCTTCAAGGCTTACTATTTAAAGGTTAAGTAAAAGACAGTGTTCAATTAATTAAACTAATCTACCGATTTTGCAAACTTCATGGAACTAAGGATATTATCTCTTCGCTCGTCGTATATAATCCTCACCTTAGCCTTCTGATTTGCCAATAGTTTAAGAACGGTTCAAGGCCAGCAGTTCAGCAAATTGCTGGAAGACTTGTTTGATCTATCTGAAAATGAAACAACCATAAGCAATTTTCGCTCAAAAACGGCTCAGTTACTTGGTATATATTTTATATATATATAACAATGTCATATTAACAGGAAATATTTAGTGTTGATGAAAATGAATGGACATGCGTATTGAAACTGTACACAATCGTTAAAAATCGAAACGTTAAAACTCGTTCCTGGTAAAAGTAAATATAAAAGCACTAGAAATTAAATGAATTGCTTTAATTTTCCACATATGCTCCATCTTGGTTAAGACATTTTTCCAAGCAGTGTTGCCACCCTTTTAAACCTTTCTGGTAGAAATCAGAACTAATGCCTTTAATTCTTTTTTTTTTTTTTAACTTTGAGAATAAACAAAAGTCCGACTGTGCTAAATGTGGTCTAAAAGGGAGGATGTGATATAATCTTCAAACGAAATTATCTCCCAACCATTGTGGCCCTGGTATAATGTGTAGAGACGAACTGCAATAAAATGCGCTGATGAATTTTTCCACCCCTTTCTCTTTTAAAACAGCATGTAGTTAGTGAAACTGTTTTATAGTAGTCCAGTCGTTTTTCTTTGGGGCTCAAGAAAAATCTACGAGCAGAGTTTCATAGAATCCCAGAAAGTGGTGCCACTACTTGTGGGGAACTTTTTGAAAGCCCCACGTATTTGCAAAAAAATTAGTGAGGGTAAAGGTTTGTGGCGAGCGAAAAATGATGATATTGCTGATGTAGATTGATAGCGTTGGGCTATATTGTAGCTTGAAAAGTAATAAGACTAATTGGAACTCTAACAGCCCATTAGCTATGTAAGGGTGTTGTGAGGAGATGTTGGTTGTTGAAGATGATAGATAAATAACACCTTAATACAGGTATAAGATATATAATTGATATATGTAAATATATAACTGACTGTATACCAAAGACTTTACACTTTAGAGTTTAGGACTAACTGAACTGACAGACTGACGTGGCTAAACGATATGTACGGTGTGTGAAAGAACAGAATGATGTTTGACGTGTAAAACTGAATTCAGCAGAATTCTATCTGAATGATATCTCATTGCCTATCTCTCATATATATATATAATACTGGCCGAGCCTCTCCTCTCTTTGCGTGAGGGGCTGTTTGCTCTCCGCTAGAGTGGATGAGTGGTGGGGGTACACTACCCCTACATCATACTTTACACTTTAGAGTTTAGAACCTAACTGAACTGACAGACTGACGTGGCTAAACGATATGTACGGTGTGTGAAAGAACGGAATGATGTTTGACGTGTAAAACTGAATTCAGCAGAATTCTATCTGAATGATATCTCATTGCCTTTCTCTCATATATATATACTGGCCGAGCCTCTCCTCTCTTTGCGAGAGGGGCTGTTTGCTCTCCGCTAGAGTAGATGAGTGGTGGGGGTTCACTACCCCTACAGCTAGTACTTTAGTTTGTAGAGAATACTTTGGCCTTTAAAAAGGCTTTTAGCAGGGAGCTGAGTGCAGTCAGTTGATTTCTTCCTGGAATATTGAGACTCTTGAATTCCGCTTGCAAAGTTCATGACTTCTTTGATCTCTTATTGTGACTTCTTAGAATGTTGAATTTAGAATGACTGAAACCATGAAATTGTCAGCAATTTATATGATTTTTTGGTAACTTGAAACTGAGAAAATTACCCTAAGCCGGCTCACCTCATTCATTGACTGCAACAGTTTACTTGTCAGTTTGGTTTCCGGCCTAAACACTCGACTACTGCTCAGTTAGCTAGAGTAACTGACTTGATCCAGCACAATTGCAATTTTAACAAACATACAGGGATAGCGTTGATAAGTGTAGAGAAGATCTTCGATATATTTGGCACGATGGCCCTATCTACAAATTAACCCAATACAACTTGCCCAGATATTTATTTTATTTTGTCAAAAGCTATTTAACTAATAGCTCCCTAATAGCTCCCATGTCGCTCTCGGTAGTTCTTTTTCAGGTGAAAGGTCAATTGCAGCTGGTGTTCCCCACGGCTCGGTCCTGGGACCAACATTGTTCAATATTTTTATCAATGACCTAGCTAAATTAAAGTTAAAATCAAACTGCTGTCTATTCGCTGACGACACTGCCTACACTATATCCTCTCTCCGAGTTGACACAATAGCCTACCATTTGTCCATAGCCGTTCAAAAAAGCTTTGATTACTTTAAAAAAAATGGAGAATTAGGCCAAATAATACTAAGACTGAAGCATTTTATTAACACGCAGAAGGCTACAACTGACCCATTTTGTCAAAGTTAATGGAAATACCCTTCCATGGGCCAAAGAAATTAAATACCTCGGGTTGGTGTTAGACTCAAAGCTGACGTTCATAAAACATGAAAATACAGTATGTGACAAATCTGTGGGCGTCATGTGCAGCCTATTTCCACTCTTAAGCAGATCTAACCTGAATTTTCTGAACAAAAAATTAATATATTATCTGTATATACGTTCAATTTTATTATACGCGGCTTCTGTCTGGTCAAACACTTGTCCTACTAATTATGGAAAATTACAAAGAATCCGAAATAAATGTCTCAATTGGATGGATCTTTTCCCAGATGGACACATATCAATGATATGCATCCTGCACTTGATGTTGCCAGCGTATCAACTTTTATTTATAGTTTTACACGAAAATTCATCATCTCTTGTGAAAACAATCCCTATGCTCATACAGCAAACATTGTTAACTACAATCTAAGTTCTTTCAATTATAAAACATAAATAAAAAATATAAGCATAAGAGGCTTAAGCATATTCTGCTTTAATTTATTGTGTAGATATGGTTTTTTTTAGTTTATTTTTTTTCCTTATATAATCTATTAATGTTTATTTTAATTTGTGTAAAAAGGAAAGCTTATAGAGTGCATATAGACAAAAGAGCCTGAAACCTCTTTCTTTTAGTTGTATTGTTTTTATGATTTTATGTGTAAATAAACTTATTGGTAACTTGAAGATTGTTGCCTATTCGTTCGTTCAATGAAGTAGGCGAGACAAAAAAGGATAGAGACACGTTCATGGTAGCGTAGCGCTGATACGGCTGTTATCGGCAACATGAAGTCTCACCATCGCTTGTCCCCTGTTTTAGTGAATTACCTTAACAGAGGACTGTTTATTCCATTGCCTCACGTACTTAAGTGCGTTAAAGAATTTTTCCTAATTACCTTAAAATAAATGTTATTCATTTATTTTATTTAATTTCGCAAATAGATTTGTTTACAAAAAAAATTAGTTCACTTTACTTTTCTAACTAAATACTATGTAAAATGAGATTTCACTTTCTAAGAACTTAAAAACTACGAGATATTAATAACATCATTGTTTTTACTAAATTATCTATATTGTTTAGTGTAAATTTATTGTTTTAAAAAATTTTTTTAACAAACTGTATTTAATTTTTCAACGTTCCTTTTTTAAACAAACTAAGCTGAAACTAATCTCATTAAAACTGTTGTATTTTGGTATAAAACAGAAAAGTTATTCAATTATAAACTGACAAAACTCCGTTAATTAAATTTTGAAAATATTGTTAAACTGCAACTTTGTTAGTCTGTATTTAAACATTGACCTTTGTTTAGGTATTATTATATTTTTAATTATTTTTATTATCTTTATTTTTATTTTTATATACATATTACGAAGTTTTTTGTTTGTTTTTTTAATTCATTGAGTTTGACATAATTGTATCATTATTGCAGGCCTCTTTCCGCATAAATTATTTTATTTCGTTTTACGTTCACGATTAGACTCACTAATTTAAGACGTTGTAAACTACTTTATCAATAAATGTTTTTGTCTCACAAAGAAGCTGTTTAAAATTATAATTGATCCTGAAATGTAGTTGGTGATGTTGTGTTGTTTGTGTAGTAGCTTGTAGCGTGAGCGGTTTTGCAAAGGGCTTGTGAGTATGGATATTTAAGATAGAGATAGAAATATTATAATATAGAGATAAAGGACCACTTTTAAATAAATAATTTAGCTATATATTAATTTAGTAAGTTTACAAATAGTTAATAATTGTGAATCTTGAATTAATTATAATTACACAGAATCTAATAAGGAAAGGGAATAGCTAAAGTGGTTAGCGCGGGTTCGAGTCCAGCTGTGCAACCCTCGGATTTTTTTCTTCCTAGAAGCCTCTACAGCTCACTGTCCGGTGATGGACAGTATTGTTTGTAACGAGAGAACACTGTCCGGAGGCCGGCATTGCACTGAGAAGGCTCTGGGCGCCAATGACCATAAATGTTGACGCGCCTTAAATTAAAAAAAAAAAAAAACAGAATCTAATAATTAGTAGCTAGATTGTTTGTAACTCAAATGTTTTAACTAATAGCTGGCACCGATTGTTGTCTCCTTGATTAATGATCGTAGAATTTTTTTTTTTTTTTTTTTTTTGGCATTGGCTTTCGCCATACAGCCAGCACTATCTATGTGTGAATTTCTGTTTATTAGCTTCTAATAACACATTTAATCTCTGACTAAAAAAAGTTATACCTTGCTTAAATTAAAGTGTCTCTAGTTATAATCATCCAACACATTCATACTACACATTCACGCGATGCCGGGGTGCCAATCCCGGCTCAGCCTATCCACCAATAGCGGTGGCTCCCGTTTATGTACAATATTTACATTATGTACATCGTGCAGGAAGACGGTCCGCACGACCAGAAGGCGCCACCTCTGGCCGGCATTGGTTCCCCCGCACCTCATTCATACAGCACATTCATACCTGACTAACCTAAACGGACACATTCATGCCAATAAATACATTTATTCTAATAATAAATATATTCATACTGATACATCTGAATTAACTCGCTAAAACTATAATTACTCTACATAAATAAATAAATAAATACATATATAAATGAACAATATATACAATACACACACATACATATATATATATATATATATATTCACACATACACACACACACACTGATCGTAGAATGACTTGAAAGAATGCCTTCTCTCGGTAGTTCAAATCTTCCCCTGTGAGAGGGGGCCAAAAGATAAAGCTAACCAAGTTCTATGAACTCTTCCGTAACGGTAGTCTTCTACCTGGGTGTACCTTTTTTGCCAGCGAATGTTAGAATATTCTTCAAATATTGATATTTTTCAAATAAAATATATTTACAGATATAATTTCTGGCATCCATCACAATCTCTGAAGACCTCATGAATAATAATATTTAGGCCGATGTTGTTGTTTTGTTTATTAATTGAGAATAATTGTTAGCTAGTAAGGTATCACCGGATGCTAGTTCCGCTCGCTTCTGCTGAACTTATCTAAGTTTTGGCACATATTAATCCACTATATCTCATTCAATTATTTAGTTTTTTTTTTGTAATTTTTAACAAAGTTAATTTTTTATCCGCAACTGCAATAGTAATTGAACAAAAATGATATGTTTGTACGGCAATGGTCAAAGGAATTTTTAAAGAAAAAGAACTCTTTGTTGCTCTACGTTTCGCGTACCGTTGGTGCCCTTCTTCAGGAGTTCTTTAGGATAGGAGAGGAGTAAACGTTGAGAACGTTGAGACTGAAAACGAAGACTGTACTTTCAGTCTCTAAAGAAGTCTCATTGCAATTTTAAGGCCTGACGATTTGAATACTAATGGAATAAGATTTTATTGATCCTAAGCCAGAATAACAACATGAAATAGAAAGAATATACATTAAGATAGGAGGAATGCCCAATAGAAACCATATAAGAGACTGCAGAAACTACTTTGATGTATGACTTGCACTTTTCTAGTTGAAATTCTCCTATCCTTTTTTTTTTTTACTTGTTGCTATCCTTTTCATTGCTGTTAGTATCGTACGTACGAAGAAAGTAGAGTGTCTCTCTCTCTTGTCAACGAGAAGTACACTCTCAGCTCAACTGCTTTCATCATTGTATGTATCCCTTCTTAACTTACACAGCATGCAATGCACAACCACTTCATTTCTTAAACCATTATTATATCATGTTTAAGATGGCTTCTTCTCGTTTTGATTTATTATTTATTTAAAGTAATATTTTTTTTATTTAGATTATGGAATATTTTGTAAAAGGTTATTGCATTAAATATTTTTATTATAAATATTTTATTTTTATTTTTAATCGTTGAACGAGATTAGTTTATTGCGCCTTTAATTAATTTGGCAACTTTCAAGCTACATTACAACCTGTGATCTGCCCTATAAAAAAAATTTCTCATGAAAAAGTCAATATTAGGAGCTCTACATCCTGAGAATTTGCAACTTTTCTTTTAAGTTTTTCATGACATTACAGTATCTAATATTCTCGCCTCTTTTCAGTTCTTCTTTGACATGCCTCACCATATTCACTGCCTTCCCAGTATAACTTGCCTAGCCAATTTATTTTCCTGGTTTGTTAGTTTGATTAGCCGATCTTTCTTGCTATTATGGTTTCATGGACCTTTCTCAGGCATTTGTTGTTTCGCTTCGTTAGAACTGTGGATTACAAGTAGACATTTTTATATAAAAAGATCTTAAAGTTAGTTAAATTCATTACTCTCTCTACTTTCAGTGAAAATTATTAGATCAGTTACAGACAATGTATTTGAAAATCCAAATGTAATGGATGCAAGAAACTTAGAAATATATTAATTCATAAATAAATCAAAAATATCTAGATATGTGACATTCCCTTGCAAAAAGACAAGCCAGGTATATGGAAACAGTTACTGGAAAAATTTAAGAACAATTATGACATTGTACTACCCCTTCTCCTCACAGGGGAGGCACTAAACGGACAAAAGAGAAACATTCTTTGCAAGACAGACTTGTGCTGGAAATCAAGGTGGAAACATCAGAGCTATACCAGTATTACGTTATAAGAAATTATTATAAGCTATTGTGATATTCAAAGTAACTTAATTTCTCTTAGAGAATATATTTAATTTAAACTACCAGTGTGTTCTTAATTATTCTTAATACTTCTATCTTTTCCTCAAACATACATACAAGCCCTTTTCGCTAAGACGCTCACGCCACAAGCTACCTACACACACACAACATC